>JBCFXI010000013.1:577725-615346 GCA_038496175.1 Ampulex compressa | reverse complement strand
ATATATATACATATGCATATACATATATAAAGCGAGCTGCATGCCTGCCGAGAGAATGATGGATGCGTGGATCAAGTGTAATCCGTAAATTACCGCGTGAAATCTTAGGAAAGCGTTTTATTATTTATTCTCTTACGTCGTACACGCGTAGAGTCGTCGAGCGGTTGGTAGAATGGCCGAGGGCGGCCGTCCATCGCGTCTCTATTTAGTGGTAGATAAACGGTTTAGTGTTCTTAGAGGATCGTTTAGATAGTCGTTTTTTTTTTTCTCTAATACCGCGGTGGCTCTGCAAGCGTAATCAACAATAGCGAAGGTGCCAAGTGTGATCTTCGAATGTGTTTCCCGTGTCTTGTTACTGATCAGAAAGCAAGTGGTCTCTCCGGTCAAGCGGAATAGCGCAGGAGAAAGTGGCATGAAAGGGGAAAGAAAATCATCCAGTTTATATGTAACCTGTACACGATATACAAGTGCATACTTCCTCTCTCACACGCAAACACACAAACATGTATACACACAGACACGTACATCGTCTATATATTTAATCGTGAAACCAGTGAAATTAGTGCGTGTAAAAGGCAATTCGCTGCTCGTAAATCCAGTGATTTGGTGATAAATCGAATGTCAATGCTCGTTGTTTTGGCTAATCGCGAATGTGAAATGGAATTTTTTTACCGAAAACTGGGGCAAGAAATGGACCGTAAAAAGAGCGAAGTGTGAAAAAGTGTTGACGAATGGAGTGGCCTTCGGCGGAGCAGAGTTGAACCAACTTGCAATTGCTTCATCAGTATCATGGCAAGGTTAGTTCTGTAAAACTTGTTAGTACACATACTATTACTGGTTGTGTTTTTCTGAGAATTGCCAATACAATTCTGTTTAGTAACAGCAAGTTACAATTGTACATTTCTTCCGAAAAATGATGAAGACGATGTTGCATGCGATATTGAATTAACGATAGATTGACATTTGCGTGTTTCTCTTGTATAAAAAAAAAGGCACAATATTTGATGTTATACTTTCCACAACCGGTAATTCGAAACCACGTATGTACTAAAAATCAACGCATGATTAAAGAATTACGGGTATTTATTGCTGTGTATCATAAGTACGCTCATTCACATACCTGTGATACTTTGTTCATAGTCAAAAGCGCCGCGCCTGCTCGAAGAAAGATATTTGTCTTGACTTTTGAAAACCGCCGCGTTCTCTTATTACAAAGAATGCTATTCCGGTATATCTACACACACGTTCAAAAGTTATTGCTATTTCTGCCGAGCATTCTTCATTACCGTCCAATTTGTATTTAACCATTTTCCCTTCACCAAACTCTTCAACAAAGAGCCTTGAGTTTTAAAGTACCTCGCGTAGGTACGATTAAAGATATTTACAGATTATTTGATTCCACGTATGAAACGTACCCTCGTCTTTCTACTATACAAGCGCCTTCAAGGAAACACCATTCATTCCGCATTTCAAATACCTTTTTTCGACGCGGTCGGCGCCACAACGATCTCGAATGCATTACATCAGTGTTTCCCAAACTCTCAGCATCCGCGTATCGATCCTCGAGCAACGAAATCAATACAACATTACATTCAAACACGATGCACGTCGATCCATACATCTCCCTATACACAAAAAAAGAGTCTCAAACCTAATATTATATACCACAGATTTATTCAAAACATCTCGATTCTCACTCATCTCCTCCTCTACAATATTTTGGGAAACGCTGTTATTTAGACGCGTAGTTGCGAATACGAACGCTCATCATCGCCGCGTGATTTGTTCCTTCGAGCACAGTCTCGAAGGAACCCTAAGAAAGGTAGGGAGAAGAACGTTTCCCCAAGCAAAATCGACTCTTGCTCCGCGCGACACGAGGCCAAGTTACCAGGTGATGTAATGCGTAGCGTATTTTCGGAATAGGATGCTTTCGGCATGAAACCGCTTGGCACCTTAATGGCGGCACCGCACCAGACCGCAAAATTCTCGTCCGCATACGCGCCGAGGCGCATATCTGCACGGCGCGATCCCGTTATCGTCGGCACCATCCGCCCTCCTTTGGTCCTGGGAGCAAGGCCCCACGCTCCCAGAATCCTAGGGGGGGAGGAGGAGGAGGGAGTTCGAAGGGGGGGAGGGGAGGGGCAGGTCCGTTCCTGCCGCATCGCCGATCCCACGATAAGTCGGGGCACTAGTCACACGTCCGAGTACACCGCGACTTACTTTGTCCTCCTCATCTGCCCGCCAATGAGTTTTATCCACCCTCGAGCCCGCGTCATTCGCGAAGCATCGAAGCATTAAGAGTGCCAAGCAGTGTAGAGAAGCTCGGGCACCGAATTTCGATCGACGGATCCATCGCGCCGGACGGGTATCGATCCTGAGGAACGATGGCGGCCCTGGTACCGAGGGTTGACTTCCGAGAGGCCGCTTCGATTCGAAGTTGGGAGCAGGCCCGCTATCGGGCTCCCGAAGGAGATTCGGCTGCGTGACGATGCGAAGGATCGTCGATGGGGGTTCTGAGGGATCGTGCACGCGTGGGTGTGGCCCGCTCCCTCTCTTATCGGCGGCCAGGCGTCAACTCGTTATGCGAGAGCCCTGAGAGCCCTCGGGGGCCCTTCGGCGCGACCAAGGCGAGTCGGAGCGCCCCGCCGCGGCGAATTCTGTGCTGTGTTGTAAACTTAGATCGACATAATTTAGTTTATACATTGTATACACGCAGTTAACGATATACGTAATAAACGATATTAACGAATACGTAATAACTGTAATCGGCGGCGGAGACCTTTGACCCTTTCGCTGAGCCGCTCAGCGCTGCTGCTCGAAGGGAGAGTCGTCACTCCGAATGAGCTTTTCGAAGCGAGCCCGTTGCTTTCGTGTCTCTAAGAATATTATTATTTCGGCCCACGAGAAGGTTGTGAGGCGAGTCGAGGATAAGCGCGTTGCTTTTCAACTCGCGCGTATCTTCTTTCTGGCGCCTTGCAATTTTGTGGAGCTTATTGAGATCAAGGAGGAGATCGATAAAATCGAGGGTTGCATCGATCGATACTGATTTCCGTGCGAATAAATTGGATACTTTTCGCTACAAAAGGAACTTTTCCTCTCCTGCGCTTCGTTCACTTCGACCGCCACTTGAGGTCCTTCGCGAGGCTAGCTAGCGGCTCTGGCGGTCTTTCGCAGCGAAAGGGTTGAAGTCCGCGATCTCGCGGAGTTCCTCGAGGAACCTCGAGGAATCCTTCCGCTAGATTCGCGAGCACATGTCGCACCTTTCGTCCCCGTCCTTTTTCGCGGAGGGAAAGGGGGAAGGAGGAGACCCGGCGAGGAACCAGTTTACGCAATAATGATCCGCCTCGACGAAAACGTCGTGCGGATTTGACCGACCGAGCGGTATATTCTGTAAACTTAATATTCTATGAACACCACGGGACTTAGTCGAATCTCCGAATGAATCATCTCCCGATCGATCGATGCTGGAGACGTGGGTCAAAATTCCGATTGGCTTGAAATGGTCAAAGATATACACACATGAATGTATACGTATATGAAGACCATCTTTTTTCTTTTTTTCTATGACCGAAGATAATCCAGATTTTCGACGCACGTTTGTGACGTCACCGATCGGCGAGCGGATGTCGCGCCTTTTGTCCCCGATCTTTCGCGGAAGAGGATGGGTATAAGGGGACGTAGCATGGAACTGATATACGTAATACATGGTCCAGCTCGAGTGCGACGATCGAGCACCGACCGGCCTTTCTTTCTCGAGAGATTTATTTATGTAAAACTATTTGTCCCTGAGGAGCAACGAACTGTCTAAAACGGAAGGTCTTCAACGATCGCTCACAGCTCTGCGTCCAGCACAGTTTGGAAATGCCCGATTGATTCGACACGCGATTAACGGACGAAGGAAAAGCGCGAGGAAAGAAATTTCGCCCGACCGGCTGCTTACGATGAACGTCGTCGCGGTTTAATGTGTCGGTTTAATGGCTTCTTCGGGGAGGAAAGGAGATATCGGTGGCACGTGATTCTCATTAAACACTTTACGACGAAAGGTTCGTTGTCGTATGGAATCGTTGGTAAACGCATGGATCATACGTCGTGAGGAAATTGATTATAGTTGAGAATACTTATAAATGAAGGAGCATCTTTCAAACAGCGCGTCTAATTTTAGAATCTGTATTTGAAAATACGTAGCAATGAAATTTCTAAAGCTTTACAAACAGTATCTTTTACTTTATAATCGCGGACAACCAAGTTTTGGAAGCATAGACGAATTTTTGATACTTTTGTGTATTTTCAATGTACACGATTTTTATGTCGAGGACCGGGTAATGTACGTTATAAAAATTTCAATGATTTCTTTTCACTCATAACGCATAGCTAAAGAATGGACTAGAAAAAACAAATAAACTCCTTTTGCTGTCGGCGCATAATATTAAAATAACCAGACTGCGGAACATTAGATAGAACAAAACGTAGTCCGCGATAACGTGCAATGCAGCAACAAGACTGCTGAGAATTTAATGAATTTTCAGCCTCTCGACGTGTACGCACAACTATTCTGTATTATCCGGGAGCGACGTATTCTTTGCAGACCGCGGACCAGTTTTCCTCACGCTTAGAATAAGTCGGGTACAAATTTGCTCTTGTTATCGACTCCTAAGGACGGCATCGCGATACGAACCGCGATTTATAACGCGGCCAATAAATCGATTAGCCTAACACGATCGAAATCGATTTTTGCGCGTTTCGTCGTAGGCAAGCGAGACATGTGTTAATTCTGGGTACATTAATCAGCGATACCATCTATGTGGGTCGAGCAATAGTCGGCATTGAAGTACAGGGTGCGGCTCGAGAGACAAAGGAGGTATTTATTGCCCTTGCGTCATGATATCAGTTGTCACGGCACGGTGGTCAACCTTGCTGAAAAACTTGGGCGTCTCGCGGGAAGATTTAGCAAACTTTTGCGCCGCTACAAATCCCAGCAGCCGTCTCAAGCCGTAGGAGTCGATCGAGGATAGGTCGGTGGGGAAGCTTCTTTTTCATTCACGGTCGGGCAGAAACGCATTTAAAAGGATCAATTTGCCGCGTAGACAAATTCTCGAGCGCGATAAGGTTATTTAGACGCACAGGACGAAGAACGTAATACTCTAGGGGATTAAAATCGCGTGCTTAGACGTAGTCGAAACTTAGTTCACCAGGTCCTTCGAGACGATATTTTCCCTCATCGACGCCAAATCGAGCTTCATTTTCGACACTCCGAAAGGTTCTACTCGTATTCAATTCAGCTTCATCGATTCCAAGCGAAGGCATCTTCTCGAGAATCCCAGATCCTTCCCAGGATCGAATGATAGACTTTCGAAAAGGGGATGAAAGGGCGAGAAAACGCACGAGGCGTGTCACCGTTATTTCCTTCGTCGGTCCGAGAAAAGCGCGGGAACGGAATAGTGCAATAAATACGACCGACGTCCGCGCTGGGGGCGCGCATGAAAATCCGATCTGGCAAACGTTGATTCGCGCGCGCAACGAGTTAGCGGGGTGCAGCAAAGGTATCGCCGCCGCGAGCGATCGGCCTGAACGTCTCGACTTAACTTTTAAAACGGGCAAGAGAGATTTTGTATCCATTCGATACCGAGCTACTACTTACATAGAGTAAATATATAAATGTAAAGCGCGACCTGGGGGAAAAGAAAGATTTCATAGCGTTAACCGGAAGGTATAAAATGGAAATTATATATTTTATCTCTACTCGTATATAGTCGCGTAAAGTTACAGATGTGCGTAATTTAAAAGCAAATACCGTGGATGTATGTAAAGTAGGGTTAAAAGGGAGGAGGGAAAGGGGGGAGGAGAAGGGGTAGGAGCGCAAGGCGGCGTCTGGAGACATGCGTACGTACGAAGTGAGTCATTAAGCTAGCGCTTAAACGATAAGGTTAAGTGACTAAAGCGTATGTCATAAGGCGGTAAAGCTAAATAGAATTAAGGGTATTAATTTTATTTAATAAGTAGAATTAAGGAAACGGGCATGCCGGTTGCCGCGAGCGGAGGCAGTGGCCACGAAGGATCTTCGATCCTCCCGGATCGAGGGATTCTCTGTTCGTTCTCCGTGCCGTTTCGTAGTGCGAGCACGCGGTAGAAATCGTGGTACTTGCGGGGATGTACATAATTACGAGTATGTTTGTCGGAGGGTGGGGGTGGGTGGGGGGCCTGCACACGCCACTGGCTCGAAACGACCACCCCGAGGAACAACGGCGCTTGCAAAAACCACCGAGCCTCGGCCGTTAATGTTTAATTAACGTTACTTCGCCTGGTACTCATCGACACCTCCTTTCTGTTCACAGTGATTGCCCAATAAATCTTTTTTTACCACGTACAAAATGTGTGTGTGTGTGTGTATGTAGACATATGTACGCATCGGAGAACCTTCCAGTACCGTAGAATTTCGAATATCTTCATCGTGGGTACGCATTGCGTACGTTGGATCTTGGCCTTATCGGAGGGGCATTTAACTTTTTGAGGCGCCAGGATTTTGGGACGGAAGAGGATTGTGATTGTACGGAAATCGGATTTAAAGGGAGAAAAGATGGGGAAGTAAAATTAGTGAGATGCACCGTGAATAGTTGCGAGTCGTCTCGATGCTTCGAGCTACGACGAGAAGTACCTCGCTCTGCATGCTCAAAGAGATAGATACGAAAACTTTTGATTTCGCCACGCCTCAAGGAGCTAAAAGTGGAGAGACAGTGGGCGCTAGAACTTGATAATGGATATATCACTATTCCCTTACGATTTTCCACGATTTGAGTCGGGCAGGTGGTCGATGTCGGTTATGGACGATGCCATGTACTCGCACGCGTAAGTACCGAAGAGTTCCTGACTTCCTGTCGTTCTCCAGGCAGGTGTCGTTAGTTTCGTATACCTTTATGGGTACTGTATATCTATCCGAATACTTAAAATACGTAAAGAAGGAACCAAGAGTCCCTTACTCCGTTTCACTTCCCTCTCACTCTATTTCTCTCAAGAACAACTCCATCGACTTGCGATTCGAGGCTCCTCGCTTAGACGCGGGCAGCTGATGCTTCGTTTTTCTCATCGACGTACGGGATATGCGAAATTGCGTAGGGGCGATCGAAGGAAATTTCGGTCTGGATTTATTCGAATCTTCATTCCCGCGACCCCACGCGACGTTTTCTTCGAAGTGATTGCGAGAATGCTCGGAGGGAAAGCTGGAAATAGTGACCTCCGTGCGATCGCGTGAGAATCGATCGGGTTTTTCCATTAATTGCTGGCCTTATAAATTCGAATGATCGAAGGATTAACTGCGATTGCGCAAAGGCAGACCAACGATCTGGTTGGTTTTTCTGAAGGAGGACAGCATCGCAACCTAAGTGGGTGGATCTCTTGTACGTAATTCGAAAGCGTAGGGCGTGCAGATTCATCAGTAGAGTTACGCTATCCGAAGACTGATAGACACGCAAGACAGGAGCAATGTAAACTACTGTAGTGATTAAAATAACTCGGGCGAGATTATCGACTCAAATTTGTCCTAAGGTGTTTGGCCATCTAGCTGCGACGTCGCGTCATACCCCGAGTATTCGCACTTCGATTTTTTTATCTCCACTAAAGTAATCGTAAAGCTTAATGCAAATACTTTGCGCCTTTGGTATCGGAGCTTCGCGCATAAATTGTTAGGAAGCGTTTCCTTTTAGATATACTATACGTGAACTCGAGAACGTTTCCAATAACAAAATATTTTATGGAGTGTTTTTATTCCCAATGCAAAAAGAAACGCGGAAAACGTCGCCGCGGGCAAATTTCGCGCCGCGTGAAAGCCAAAATAATTCTCCCTGCTTTGCTGACCATAACGAGAGCAAGGGTGTAAGCAATAACGTACGTCAAGGGCACTCTGATTTTTGTTAAGACGCCGCAAAAAAAAAAAAAAGAAAAGAAAGAAATTCTCCATCGCGGACGACGCGCGCGCCCACACAGACAAGCATACATACTCATGCGCGCCCACACCGCACACAACTCGCGCGCGCGCGCGCACATATACACAATACTGTACATAATACGTGGAAAGGTAGAGGTGGCTCGGGCAAGGTTACTCTTTTTTTCGTCTCCCTTTTTCGTTTATCGGCAGGGCAATGTGAAAAGGCGACGTCTGACGTCGCGGCATTGAATCGCGTGCCGCGACCCCTGTATACGATACCGCGTAGGTAAAGTAGGTACCTGTTTACTAGACTAACGAAAAAAAAAAAAAATTTACAAAGTAACGGTAGCAGATGTCTAATTAATTACTATTTATTGATACGGCACGCTTGTGGATTCCGAACGGCCCGGATTGGCCATCTGATTGGGCCGCTTGTAACCACGACGAGCAACATAGAGTAAGAGGATGACAATATTTCGAGAGCCGCCACGTTGTCGTCCCCTGATGTACTTACGGTCGCTCCAGTGTGTCGCATTTTTACCCCTCACCGCCAGGATTATCCGCACGCCCCTATTTCACTGGTTTCCTCGCACCTTTCAGCCCCGCTCCTCTCGTGCTGTTTCAATGTTGATCCAATTAAGCCAAGACCGGCCAACACGCGGATCGCGATTACGTATAATGAATCCTGTTTTATTTCAAAGTAATCGGCTATTCTCTATATTCACACGAAGAATACGGGATGCGTAATAGATTCCGCTGTTTTATATTTGTCACGCATAACGATGCCTACCGAGAAAGAAAATTGTCATTATTCTTACTAACGCGTGGCTCTTGGAAATATTTGGCCTGGCAAATGCAATTTGGGTTATTTGAATCCGAATTAAATTATTGCCCTCGCTATGTTCGAGGGTTATTGATGGTCTTGGACTTCGCATGCATAATCGCAAACCTTACCGAACTTCGAAGTTCATTAGTTTGAAGGCATCTAATAAAGAAGCTGCTTAAAATGTTAATTCGCGATGAATCCTTTGTTCAAGTTTTACATCGTTAAGAAGAGGTGGGGAGATGAGTCAAAGAGAAATGATTGTTTTTCGCAGAGCACGATATTATATGCCTCGTTGATGAGTAATGATAATTAGATTTCTCAGTTGTCAAGCTGACTAACTGCTCTAGAATGAAACGATAAAATCCTTATTTTTTAATTAAAGTTCTGCCGAGGAGGTACACCGTATCGACATTGGTCAAATCGAAATTGGTCAGTTTGACATTCAAGGCAAATATTAACTTGTTACTTTACACATGCAAGGTACTGCGTTGACTTCCAATTTCCCCTTTCAATCGATGGATAACCCTTTTAATACTCAGACAGATTTCAACGATGATCGCGGGAAATGCTTAAATTACTCATACATGTTTACACCTTCGTTGCAGTTTTTTTTAATCAGGAGTATCTATATATACTTTGTACAAATCTAATGTTGCTATAAAAATATTGCAAAAGACGCTCATTTCCATGTATCAATTCCCACATTTAGATAACCTCGTTATATTGGTTTAAGATATTTTAAATTCGTGGAATTCGACGTTTCGCCGAACAGGTGTGGAAATGCGAGAATTGAAAATAATGAAATAGTCCGTATAGCATTCGAGGCACCCTTTTAGCGGTTCGTGGGTATTAAGAGGGTTAAACTTTGGCCACACACTCGAGTCGTCACGGTCACGTAGACACATTGCCCCGACCGAGGACAGCGAAGGTAACATGTAAATTTCTTGTTCTCCAAGATACGGTTGCACGCATACCCTAAAACAAAAGTAAAAAAAATATATATATAAAGCGCGGGTACAATGCATTGGTTCGAACGATTACGCGACACGGACGAAAGGAGAATTAGATGCAGGTGTGCCTACCATGCCGAAAAGTGGGTGGGCAGCACTACTTTACCGAGCGATAAGTGGATGAAAAAGATATAAATAAATAAATCTATATATATATATATATATATAAATTATATATATATTTAAATATAAATATGAATATAAATATAAATATATTACTACTACGACTATAATAAACGTATATAATTATTTTGTAGTGTCTCGCATTATGTAAACTAAATGTATACATAAAGTATGACAGCGGCGATGTTGATGATGATAATGATGGTGATGACGATGACGATGATGATGATGATGATGATGATTGCAATGATAAACGATATGCACGCGAATGAGCTATGTATTATGAGTAATAACGACGATGACGACGACGATGGATAATGATAATAGTATTATACGCTATCATGTCGACAAGTCTAAACCGTATTGTATTATATTATATAAGAGTCTGTCCATATTAATAATAATTATATTAACTATAATAGCTGTGTTTGAAAACGAGAAATAAATTGTGGTTGAATATGAAGTGTGCGTGGTGAAACGCAAGTTTTAAACTCCTGTATTCTAGTGTTATACCTATACCGCGATTGGATTACATGAATGGAGTTTAGGCTCTTTCCATAAGGTTTTCTTGTATATTTATTTGCTCTTTTGCTCGGCCCAGTTCCACACGTTTTCTCGACACTGTGCTAGAACGCTATGATGTTCTGAATTATATGGCATTGCTTCTGGCGCAAAACTTTCCCTGTGTCTGTTATATTTATATTTACGTATTTCATATTGCTAATCGCAAAGCATCATTATATATGGCAAGAATGTTTGTAATTAATGGCAGGGATCAGTTTTTCGTGTTTGCCTTCGAAATAATCGACTCGAAATAGTCGATGACTCTTGTTAAAAATTCCTAAATAACAGTTGCTTATATTTATCGGTAAGACTGAGAAGAATCTAGAACGCTCAGTAACAATTAGCGATAGAGAACAGAGAGAGCAGGGAAGCATAGCTAATATTTATCGTGAACGGTCTTAGAGGTATGAGCGTACAGTTTCCAAAATCAATGAGCGGCGGAGGAAACTGGGGCAAAACACGAAAGCAGAACAGTTACGCATTGCACGATTTTAGCCCTCGAAGCAGCACGAAGATTCGCCTCAAGAGAAAAGTATTCAAACGAGTTTAATCGCAGAAATAGATCAAACAAAATGTGAAAACACCAGGTTCGCACGTAGGATAGACACGATCGAGGATCCAGAAGTTCACTGTAGCGAAAAAAGCTTTGAATTAGCAACCAAAGCAATATAAAGAACGCGCGTGACGTGTAACATAATCCGCATAGCAAATGACAGGGAAAGAGACGAAGCCTTCTGGCAGTGAGCGAGCTCACGGTGTTCGGGAAACGTGAGGGACAGGGCGCACAGACGGAGCAAACAGATGTGTCGAGTATGACAAGAGCGAATGAGTATGCGCATCGAGCGTGATATTCGGTAGATCCCGAGACACGGGATCCTCGTCTCGGGAGACAAAGTCGAGAGGCAACGGTACTGGCGGGGAAGGTTTCGCGCGAGAAGTCCCACATGGTGGCCCACTCGGTGGATCATCGTCGACGACACTGACCTGACGATCTTCGCTTATCCTGAAGCGTCGAACGATTCTTCATTCGGTAGAACGATTGTCATCGGGTCATCGTGTGCCTTCATTCTCGAAGGAGAGCAGCCTGGGCGCCACTGACACCCTTTCGAAAGGGCGCCCGGCAACCCGAAGGTTGCATTTATACGAATTGTGGCGGAAGGAACCATTGTATAATCCAAGATGGCCTCCACCTCGGAGAGGATTATTATTGGCTAATACGAGGCAAGAGGCTCCGCCTTGGCTCACGGCTCGTGACGGGATGATTTATTGGGATTTCTGTCTGTTCGCCCCTGCGCTGCAACGAACATGCCGTGCCTAGCTTCTAGGCGGTAGGTATGCTTGGAACTGCGATATTGGATTTCGACATTTCGACAAAGTGCAGCTGCAACGATCTCTCTCTCTCTCTCTCTCCCTCTCTCTCTCTCTATTTCTCTATTTCTCTCTCTCTCTTTCTCTCACCCTCTCGGATGAACGTCTTCATTCCTACGTTCTTCCGGAATTTGGCGTGCTTTCGAGGATCCACCTAATTTTAAGCTTTTCGACGTGGATGATTTTTTAAACAACGAAAGATTCGCGGAAATAACGGTATACCTAAGATCTTTTGCTTTGGACGCGCGAAAGCTAGGGTAGGATTGAAATTTACTGAGGACGTTACACTAATGTAACTAATAATTAATATTTCATTATAGTAATCTACTCAATTTTTGTGAAATTCCGATATTATTGTTTATAGCTGCATAATAAATATCTGTGAAAACGGTCGGCGTGTTTTTTGTATTGCACTAAGTAATCTAGGTTGCTTTAGATTTATTGTATTAAAGTTTTAGTTAGAAATAACTGGACACGTTGATCGTGGAGATAGTAATGATTGGTACTTTTAAGTCCTTTATTCTCACAGAGTTTACACGGCTCTCTTCCGCCATTCGATTAGAATATCAGCCTGATTTTGTATAATATGCGTTAACATGCAGGTAAGTATGATATTAATCATTAATTTTCTCTCTGCATTATTCGTTCAAGCAGACAAATCTAGCGTTTCATTACTAGATTATATTCCATCACTCGGATCTGTATTTATATCATACCTTTATCAAACACAAATTTCTAAAATAAAACAACAAAAACAGCTTTACTTTACATTAACTGCTTCTCTATCCCTAGATACAATTAAACGATCACGCAAAATCTGTTACAAAGTTATATACACATACTACCTTCTCACTTGTATATCTCAGACAGCAAATCGATCAATTCCGTATTCATTAATTCCAATCCACGTATACTTCTTTGTCAAATATTACCGCTCGAAAGAAAAATACAATATTCTCAACGATTCTCATCCAACAGAGCCTATCAGTCCGATCTCTGCAAGTTTACCTTTCGATTACATATATATATATATATACCGTTCCATCGAACTCAAGGAGTTTCCCCGCGACGATCAAGAATCTCGAATTGGAGGAAACGAAAGGACGTGACGCTAGGTGAGTACCACGTGTATTCGGTTCGAGCAAGCGCACGCTGACCTTTGCCAATTCCGCTGTTGCAGGTGCATCCACGTTGCAAATGCGCCAGACGAGGAGGCAGGCCGCGGATAGAAGGAGAAGGTGCAGAACCCAATGGAGGGGGAAAGGAAGAGACGGGTAGAGCTGAGACCTGGCAAGATAGAGGGGCCGGTGGGAGGATGGCGGTCAGAATTTATGGCCGCTTTATCACTTTACCGGCCTTGCTGCGTCTCCTTTAGCCGTGAGGAGGGCAGGATCTCACGATGAACTTTGGCACTCGACTCCGGTGCGCACTCGACGAACGGTGAGCCCGCTAACTTTCTTGTTTACTCGCATTTCGCGAGAGATTACGGGTACACCTGTTTTCTCCTACCACCATTTTAACCCTACGAAACTCAGCCCGCCAATCACCGGGCGAGAAGCATCCGAAAACTGGTGCTAAATTATGCTCGATAAACCGCACGCAGATAAGATAAGGGCACGGTCTTTATCTTCCATCGTGGTGGCTTCACTGGATATGCATTCTCTCTCGTGAGCGACGAGGAGAAATCAAAGCGGAAAAAGCCGAGGAGGAGGATTATGTTTTAAACCGTTTATTCCTTTGGTTACCTCCTTGTGCCCGGTCGATCGCATTTTTCTTAACATCGCTATTGCTGGTGAAATCTCGGTTCTTCCTTTCTTTGTCGCGAACGTCTTTTCATTCGCTCGTAAACCGCGCTGTTTCCATATTCCCTCCAACATTTACATCCTACATTTGAAGGAACGTGCTTGGCGATCATACAGATGGGAATAGAAATCCGATTAGCGATCCTTTACATCGGGCAGATAATGCATACATATTCTCACATCATTCCCAGTAACCTAGAATGGAAATCTATCACTTCCCACAGTATTCTCCCTGAACCCTGATAAAATTCCTAGTATTACGAGGACAAAATCGATGAACAAAAAGCAAGTTGCGTACGAGCATCAGCGTATATCTATAATCCATGACTCCTACGTATAGCGGTAAGTGGTCGTATTTCCGTTTCCTTCAGAGCCACGGCTTCCAGCTCCGTCTCTATCCAAAACGATTAAAATAAGCAGCTCCTTGGTAACTCAAGGGAGGATTTTTCCCTCGTAAGAACCCGCGTAATGCCAGAAGCAAGGGGGTTAACGTATCGGCGCGAAGGAGGAATCTATGCGGTGCCTCGTAAAATTTACGTCATACTACCTGCCGTCATGACGACTACGGCTACATAACGCATAAAGTAACTCCCATTAACAGACCATAAATTCAATCCCCGCGGCACCGTTGTTATGTATGAGCGTCGTTAGTGTTAATAGAGTGTTAACTGCTTCTATACCGCTCTCGATTCTGTTCAGGACGTAGGTGACGGAGGTGGTGATGGTAGTAGAGGGCCAGGGGGGAGGGGGTAGATGGCGAGCGGTCGCCATAGAGGATTCCTGGTTGCGTGCTGCCCGACTACTAGGTAGCGCCGTGCTTCTGCTGTTTTGCATAGGGAATGCATCAATTTTCGGCGCTTCCCGCCCGATGATCTTCCCCTCCGTTACTATCTTCTGCCCCACGTCCCCGCGCGCTCATCCCCCGCAACTTCCGGCCGGCACGACTTCCACCAACCCTCGTGCCGCGTGTAACGTAATTCGCATCGAAAGATAATTGATACCGTCCCCCTCCATAAGTTGGTCAAACCGAACCGGAGGTCGATGCAAATGAAGATGTATAGAAGCCTCTGTGCGTTGTACAGTAAAATAGCGAAGGTGTGTAGAATTTGTGTGGAAAGCGGCTAAATGTTGTTAGTATCTTACAGTGGGTATCGCGGTTTCTGGTGTGAAGAATAATAGCGGACTGTGGCGATGAAATCTTATTGAGAATGTATATCTGTATAATAGTTTGGAGAATATGTGATAACGCGTCTTTTATCGTTGCACCCAATGAAAGTATAGTTGAGTTGAAATTCGTGTTTATTAGTCATAAGGAGCAGTGGACAGATATTTTCAAAAGTTTGTTCGGAAAGAATGACTTATTCTTTCTTCACTTATTATCGTTTATTCGGAAAAAGAATGGATATATTCCTAGGTGTAATCGTGAATATAGAAATATCGTATAAGAATTCCATGGTTTGTATGGATACTTGAGCTTACGAAAGTCGAATGTTTTTCGTGATGGGTATTTGCTGGAATTAATCTTTCCAATCGTGAACGATCAAGATTGAGAAAATCGAATGGTTTTCGCGATCGGTGTTTGCTGGAATTATTGTTCCAATCGTGCACACCAAGCGGTCATTCTCCGCAACTTCCGCTCCGCGAGGCTTCCACCGACCCCTCGTATAATGTAATTCGCATCGAAGATAATTGATATCGTTCCGCGCCCCCCTTCCAAGCCCACGCATGCACGCTTCCTACATTTCACCGTGACGCATGCCTCCGGTACTGGTGATCAGGTTCGATTTCTGCTGCTTGATGGAAGAGCTCGATAATAGAAACGATCGTTCGCGGTATATGCCGCTTTGGGTTTCCTCCGATTCACAAAATACCGTTTATCTAGATTCTTTCTAAGAAGAATTACAAAGCAAATTCAACGAACAGGAGTTTTCCTCGCTCTTCATTAATTTATCTTTAGTATCTAACAGATATACAAGTTGCATGCGGAACTCGTGACACGATCATTTTTGTAGTTTGCACGGTTACGTGATTTAGTGACAGGAATTTTCCATTGAGGAATTAACGCGTTTAAGGAGTATCTCTTAAAATGTCGGCAAGTGCACTTAAACAACGACGATCGATGAGACGCGCACGACGTATTTACATTGATTTATCAATGAAACGCTTTGAGGAGTGTATTAGTACATTATTGCCTATCAGCACTCCGCGATATATACCCGTATTCGCGCAGACCCATAATTGAGACACAAATTATAATTCTTACCGCTCGGTTTCGAATTAAATATAACGCAGTCGTACATTCGTTTGTGCCATTAGGAACTACCGAATCGGAACGGCGCGCTGCGTAAATTAAATCCTCCGCGATGCGCGCCACTATAAATAAATTATGCCGAATAATAAACGAATCGATTCGTTTAATTTGAGATGGGAAATTCCGCGGCCGCCCGGATGTTGCAGAAGTATTAACGCGCATTCGAGGCGCGTTAATAACGGCATCATTGTTCCGGGGGAAAATATCGCATTGGCGCTCAGAAGTATCAGGAAAAAATCGTCCCCGGGTAAGGGACGTAATTTGTTTTTCAAGCAGCGAAGCTTCGAGTTTAGGCCAGGAGAAAGTTGCACTTTGGGTGGATCATTCGGTATTGCTATGGAGGAGCTTGGATACATAACGTAGAACGGGACATAAATCAATAATATCGCTACCCCCTCTCCTTGGTTTGCTCCCCCGGGACACCCTCGCCGTCCCCGAACACCGTCTCTTCTCTGCAAACCGCCGAGCGACGCCGGCGTCTCTCTCGCAATCAATGTTCACGTCTAAAGCGTCACAAACAATATATGATCTCCGCGGCCCGACGATTAATACGTTCTTCCCTATAATCGAAACTATTTCCACGATTTAATCAACGATGCCTCGATAAGAGACACGGACATTCGGACCGGGGGATTGGAATGTCATGGAATAGTCGTGTAATTGGCACTTTGGCCGAACGGAATTGCGGAGTGTGCTGTGGACAGCGGCACTGTTAACGCTAAATCTAAACCGAAGCGGCTCAAATGATGGATCGGTTGTTGCTTAGAAAAATTGCTGTACTTTGTAGGGGAGTATTCTTTGAGATTTTCGATGACTTTACTGTATAGCGTGAATCGTTTTATTGATTTATTTATACTTCTTCTTAGTACTCTTTTTCTTTGAGGGTATATGGGTTGTTGTTTAGAAAATTGCTGTACTTCATAGGGGGGTATTCTTTGAGATTTTCGATGACTTTACTGTATAGTGTGAATCGTTTTATTGATTTATTTATACTTCTTCTTAGTACTCTTTTTCTTTGAGGGTATATGGGTTGTTGTTTAGAAAATTGCTGTACTTCGTAGGGGGGTATTCTTTGAGATTTTTGATGAGTTTACTGTAGAGTGTGAATCGTTGTATTCATTTATTTATATTTCTTCTTAGTACTCTTTTTCTTTGAGGATATATCTGATGTACATAAATATGTTCTGAAAGTGGATGGTAGGTTTAGTGTTCAACGTGGAATAAGGATTGAATATTGTTTCTTATTGCCTGCGTGCTTGGTTCTATTAGGACTTTTTCTGCAGATGAAAGTAATTGATTTAATTGAGAGGTTCGGTGAAATGTAGGTGGATTCATGGATATTTGAGTAATTATAAAGTACGCATGATCAAAAGATGGTCTAGTAGCCGGTTGTTTTCCACTTGATTAACCCTGAATATTTTTCATTATCTCTCTTTAGCTTTCTGTGGTTGGTTTTACTAGGATGTTTGTTTCGCTATGCAGAGTATTATTCCGTTTAAATTAGTCGATTCAATGGTGATCGAGCTGTATTTCCTCATCGAACAGTAGGTGTATGTGGAAGGTCATTATTCCTGGCAGATGTAGGCATACCGATTGTAAGCCTTTATCGTGTCGAAGATATCTCCCTGATCAGTTCTCGTAACACATTCACTCCTGTAATTAAAAGCATTTCCATATATTAAGTCTTCAATCTTTTAGAGTATCGATATTCGGACGTATGGTTATAAGGTACTCACCATGAAAGAAAAGTTCCTGTCCTCTCAGATAACATACAGCATTTGGTCATCGATGATTCGCCAAATGTCTGAAACTTATCGTCAGCGCATGGCTAGAAAGCATCGATCTGTCTCCAGCCAATTCCATTCGCAAGCTCTTTTACTAATCAAAAGTATCGCCACGATTCAATCCACAAATCCCTCGTCCATCGATAAAACCACATACATCGAGGCAATTAACCAGTATCCTTCAAAGTACTCACAGTATGCCTACAATTAAAAAAATCTCAAATCAGTATCTTCCTTAAATATAATACCCGATTATTTTAACCTCTCAACAAATTCCAAATAAATCTACATACCGGCTAAACCTTATCAGCCTCTCACCCTCTCTCCCCATCAAAACCATCCTCAAGCGTTTTAAACCGATATATTCAGTGCTCCCCCGATATTCCATACACATCGAGCTGGAAGTACCTCCGAGTCGAAGCACGTTCCCTCTAGTTCTCCCAAAAATCCTGAGCCCCGTGCGATAAGGGAATACCAAACCCTCATTATCGCCTTAATTTCCAGCAGTTCGCACGAAGGTAGCGAATTTCGTCTCTCTCCCAGCGCCGTCGTCGATACGAAAGGGCTAAATGCAAAACCTTGTAAAGGGCCAGGGGCGGGCCGCGGTGCGAGAGGCTAGCAAAACACACTCGCAATTACCCGGACGCCCCGATGACACCGCCGGCCCATCTCCTGGGACGGTCAGGCTCCGCTGGCAGATACGGTACACCGGAAATTTCGCCTGTACCATCCTCCTCCCCTCCTCCTACGATCCGATCCTCGGCGGGATTCGCGGTCGCGACGTTTGCCTGCAAAATGCTAAATAATAAAAACTTATCGGATTTATGCCCGCTGGCTAGGAAGGAGGTGGTCGAGGGGGGAGGGTGGATAAAATTGAATAGCGACTGAGAGTTAGGAAGCGAGAGGAATTTTGTAAAGTAAGAGCGGAGGGATGGATGGACGGACTTCCACTTGAAGGATACGGGTCCGAATTAATGGTTTTTATATGTGATATGTGTACCATAGCTCTGGTGGTTCGAAAGCCAGCTTAAACAGTAGATCTTAGGGAAAATGAACTTTGCAGTCGGCGTCGAAAATGAATTGAAAAAAGAGAAATTGCGAAGCGATCGGTTGCGAGCGCGGGAATGAAGGTGGGACGTGAAAAAGTATCCGTCGAAAAGCTTCTGGTGAAAGGATGTACTTACGCACGTACGTGGCTCGGTAGCGATACTTCTTTTTTTTCCCTCCTCTCTCTCCCTCTCTCTCTCTCTCTCACTCTCTTTCTCTCTCTTTGTCCCTCTATTTGAACGAATAATACATGAGATTGGCCGAAAGACACGCGTATTGCATCGCGTCGGTGCTTGGATGTCGCCGCGATAAAATCTCACGCTAGATTTGACACGAGGTGATATAATATCGAGCGCGAAAGGGGACGTACACGGGGGAATATCCGTCCAGTGTCTGGTTCTTTATGGATTCTTCAACTTTACGCGGATTAGAATTGACGGGACGAGGGTACCGGTCAAGCGTAATAAAACTCGTGTATTTTTTCTCGAAACTGGAAATTCGTAACTTTCCTCGATATACGGTAATCGAATAAAAGTAGTTCGTTTCAATTGAAGTATATAAAGAAAGACGGAAGGTCAGAGGATTATCGCAACGCAGATTTCCTTCTGCCCTAGGCGGCTCGATCCGAATGCGGCAAAGGTATTATCCTGGGATTATAAAACTCAATCCTCCTCCCCTCTAGGAGTCCCTCTCACCTGTTACACCAATAATCTCATCGATCCTTAAATCGCGATACTCCCTCGATCCTGGATAAACGAATCAACATCCTTTCCCCGAATCCCAGGCCGTAAGCTGACCTCGAATTTACATCGAAACACCACGTATACTCTCAGCACGCGTCTCAAAAGTGTCACCGTGACAGGATCGAATAAAACAATACACTCCTCCACAAACTTCCACTTACCTCCGTTCCACCTGCGGATCATTAAGCTCGTGGGCCAATACTCGATCCCGAACGATCGAATCGGCCAGGCGGATGTACGGAATGCAAGCGGATAGCCGATTATGCATGGCATATTCTCCTGATTACAGGAACAACGATGCATCCCCCTAAGCCTCCAACCGGATATCCCCTTCGAGTCTCTCCAACGAACCGAGGACCGTGGACGTCGCCTAAGCCACCATCGGGGAGGACGCGCCGGTGGTATCCACGAGCAGAAGCTCGCCGTCCCGAGATCCTTTCAAAACTGGCGCCGTTTCGAGGCAACCGGCAGCCATTAGGTTCCACCGTGACATCCGGGGGAGAGGATGATGGTTCCATCGAGTAGGTAGTGCCTAGACGGGGCTCCACCCAGCACTTAGTTCACGTCGTGACTGTGGCCCGGGGCACGGCCGTTTCCAGGGTACAGTCACGCCCCTGCCCTGCAAGCAACGTACTCCCATTCGCTGGGCCATATCTCATCTGGTCCATCGCATTAGCCTAATCTGCCGGCTACGGGAACAGAGGGAAAAAATGCGGCCATCGATGTTGCCCCGGGCCGGACGGAATCGCGGCGAGCTGCTGCCACCTTCGCGGCTGGATACCGAACGTGTCCGGTCCGCGGATCGATTTTCTTCCTCTTCCTCCCCCTCCTCCCCCCCCCCCTCTGTGTTTTCCTTTTTTTCCCCCTTTTCGAGGGGGGAGGAAGGTGGGCCTCGTCCTTTTCTCGCGCTTAGAAGCCGAGTTTACGGCCGCGGCATCCTTAGAATCCGCGGCACCGCCGCATATTCGTGCCCCAGGCGTTATCGTCGCATCGCCCACGGAAATTTTGCGATTGGCCGATCTCCAAGGGAAAGCCTCGGCTCGTCATCGCGGAACCTCGGTTAAGTATGCCCCGATTTGCATTCCGGGGGCAAGTCTTTGCGTTGGTTCGCACAGGAGGAAAAACCCCGCCGGTTTTTTCCCCCGGCTACGTGGCGCGCGCTGAGAATCGGCCTCTCGAACAACGCGAGTCCCGAGGTATTCCGTGCCTCGGCCAAAATGGCCACGAGGGATGCGAGGAGCCATGAGGATACTGATCTTCGATCGAGGTATCTCCCGCTTTACCTTGTCGCGATTCTCGAATATCTTTGGATGGATTTCTCGTATGTCGAAGGGAGGTTGCGAGTAGGTTTGGATTCTTTGGTATGTCGATCGAGGGAGTTCGAGGAGTTTGGCGCGCTTTTAAACGGCATTATGTATCGCGTAGTACCCACGGATCGGTACTCGAGGGCCTTCGAGTGAAGTACCTTTTGTAGCAATGACGCCGGGGCTGTCGGGAGATCGACTCGACTCATTTTCCTGCTAACGTCGGCGGTTGTTTCCCGCATCGCGGTATCCAGGCGCTCGTCGGAGGAATCCAGAGGTGCCGGATGCTAGAAATCGGTAAGTGACCATTAATCGCATGCCTCTTTAAAGCTGTTCCACGCTTGCATGCGGTACAGAGTAGTTCTCGCATTCGAGTCGTATGTTTCCGGTGTACACCGGGCTTAATACCGACGGTGGAAACGCCGAAAATAACTCGAGAAAGTCCAAACGCGCGGTGAATGCACGCGTTACTTTGTATATCTTGCCAGGATCAGAGCTCGTATAATGGATTGTAGGACAGAAATGAAGGAGAGCCGCTGGTACAGTACGTCAACCTATCAATCGGCATAACCGCGTAACGTAGCAAACGATAATATATATATATATAAATTCCTGGGCGTTATTTACGGCGTTCGATTGTTCCTACGGGCTAAGGTAGGGGGACCTTCTGGCAAGGTAAAAACCTAGGAAACGCCCTGGGAATGTCGGTACGACGACAGCGTGATTTCTCAAAATTCCCGTTCAGGAGGAGAATTAATCCTCAGACGTGAGGTTAGCCTCGGTACTTTATTTCGGCGTGCCGGCGTTATGCCTGCGGGCCAAATTACGCCGCGTAAATTCTCGTTTCCCTTCCAAAAATTTCTGGCGCACAGTATGAAATACCGGGTGTAAAACCATTTCACCGCCTCGATTCGGTCATGGAGAGAAAAGGAGAGAGACGGAGAGGGGGGGAGAGGAGGAAGAGAAAAAATCCCAGATGTCGACGACGCCGGGTCGAATATTGCGACAATCTTTGGGGCCCATAAATTGCTCCAGTTTTGAAGGAAAACCGTGTTGCGCCCTGGCACCGCGACACGTGTGCGCCCATGTTAGGACAATGCAAATTTCCTTGGCCGCCGAAATGGCCCCGGCGCATTGACGGTGGCGATCGTTGAATGGCCCCAGGGTCGAGGAAACGGCTGGCTTTTCTCCAAATTTCTCAGGTAAAACGCGGCGCTGCCGAACGACGGGGCGAAAAAGATCGTAAATGTATACAGCCAGTCGTAAGAGGAAGCGTAAATCTAAGCACACGTGGGCGTCGCTCTTGTTTTACTTCGGAAAATCGCGGTACGGATGTTACGCGTCCCTTTCTCGCGGAGCGTTTTTGGTACGAGCATTCACGAGGTTCACTTTGGTGGCAGTTTAGTCTTAAGGTGAAGGCGAGGTGCTTAGGCCTTTTTTATGCTGTTTTACTCGGTTATACGTGAAATGATATACAGGTGCGCATTGCCGTCGGTTTGCGATCGCTGTATTTCTTGAAAAGTATTTCTCATTTGGCACGTTGGTGTCTGTGTGTCGGTGATGATCGAGTTGTTTTTTTCTTTGCTTGATGTGGAATTATGGGCGTAAGGTATTTTTTATCGCTCGTCTTATCGTAAAGGTAAATGGAAGGATTTTCGTTCAACAAATGCTCCTGGACCGAATAAAAATTCTTCCATTGATCTGGAATCGTGTTATTTTTGTTTTTATTCCTCGCGAGGACGCATATCGTGGGGGATGATGTTAAAGGATATTCAAGCAATTACTTATATTCAGTCTGTCAGATACGTTCAGGCCAGCAAGATTAGACTTTATGTATTTCCTGCAATACGTTTTATTCTACTTAACGAGAATCACTGAATTATGAATTAATAATAATCGCTTAAAACTGAAATAAATAGAGAATCGTGTAAGGCACATTAGGAGGCATACGTTCGACGATAATCTTACTACTCCATCTTACGGTAGTGTTTTAATTAAGAACTTCATTTTTCAAGCGTGCATAGGCAGTTGTAAATACCATACTACCGCGCCATGATTCTCGTATTATAATTATCTTACATTACATTTAGTTTAAAAAAAAAAACTAAGAAACTTTGACAAATATACTCGACTATCGGATGGTCGCGCATGTTTGTTCTCGCCGTTGTAAGATTTGCCGCGCGATAAAGTCACCGTTAATCTGGCAAATGTTCTATAAAAATGAAGGAGTTCCGTGGGATATCCGACAAGCGTGTTCGCGGAATTTCGCGGTCGTAGTCTTTCAAGGTAGTCGCGAGTCAAGCACCGTTACGTTATTAAACATCAATGCGAGGAAGTAATTGATTGCGCCATTAAGCAGATCATCGCGGATAGAGCTCATCTCGAGGCAGTAGCCGGTAATTTTGACATCCTCAAAAGGTGCAGCCAGCCCGACAGTGACTCGCTCGTCGTGCACATGAGGGAACAGGATTAATGATACCCTAATGACTGCATAAATGGTTTTTAACGGCACCACCGCGTCGAAGTATAACTCAATCTCGAAGGAAACGCCGGCTCGCGCTGCACGCTGCCGCTTATCGGTCGAACATCCTTAAATATTTAGCGCGTTTCGCAGCCAATTACGAGCCAACAAAGCCGCAACACCTCGTCCGCGGATTCACTGCAGAGGGCAAATGAGTTGCGAGAAGTCGACGGGGAAAGCGAAGAAAAATGGGCGGCCTTGGCGAGGCGGTTTTGATGAGTCCTGAAATGAATGGATTTAGGGAGGCCTCTTATCGGTGCATCAGCGCAATTATCTCAGGGCTGAACTCCGGGCTAATGGGATGATAAACGGAGCGCCGTGCGGCATCGACGGGATCTACGTCGGGGATATCCACGATCTTTCCGCGTCTCGAGCCCCGAGACTCCTTTTCGGATACACGATTAATGCGCACGACACTCGATTACCCGGAATTCGCGCGGCGCGATGCGAGCGTCTGCTTGAGCAAATCGTCGGAAAGGTTCCTGCCGCGTGCAGGTTTCGAGGCGCTTAACGCGATCCCCGGCTCGATCGGCCGAACGAGGAAATCCAGATAAGGGCCTCGAAAGTTAGCGAATCGAATTATCCCTGGTCTTCCCCGCCAACGATCGCGGCTCTTGCTGTAATAGCTGGAAAAGGCGAACGATGCGCGCTGGGTATGCTCGTTAGTGAAATATCGATCGTCATGGTGGATCCTCGATCGGTGGACAGGCCCGTTTCGAAGGTTCATTACCCCCGGCTTTAATTAACGCACTGTCCTAATTACGTAATCGGGTTTCCAATTAGATTCTATCGCGAAACGCCAACGTGCCCGGCCATTTTTACCCCGGCAACCGGGATAACTTTCCTATCGAGGGGCTCCGCCGTTTGTTCAACGGGATGCCGGCACTGCGCAGTTATTTCCCCGTAATAAACCAGTAATACGGCGATCAGCCTTGCCGGCGATTAAACGAACGTCGATCAGCAGGAGCGACCGAATGCGTCGAGCGAGGTATCAAAAAAAATTACACCTCGTCCTGCGTAATTATGCCGCAACAATGCCTCCTGATTACGGCTAGAGTAATTTATAATAATGGTGGAAATCGTAACGCGGCTTGGCCGCGGCTGCGCTTTTTCAGGGACTATCGGGCGAACGCGTTAACCGGGCTATTATACTAACGACTTTATTAGGGGACGCGCGAGCTGATGTGTTACGGCCCTGCGCGTGTGCCCCTGATGGCATTACCATTCCTCGTTGTCATTTGCCCGTTGGAAAAAATGACGTTTCCTCCAGCGTCATGCCGGCGCTTTGGTTCCGCGCGAAGGATTCGCTCGAATCCAAGCCTCGATCCCGTACGCCTCGTGTTCTTCTTCCGCTTTCATTAATCAGCCTTTAGCCAGGATTCTTGAGCGTCCCGTAACCGGCCTCCGTTCTTTCGGCCGGTTCCATTCTCCGTTGTCTTCGTGCCTACGAAAATAACACGGCGGTCGGGATCTGAAACATTCCGAAAGCGTAGGACTTTTGAGGAGTACAATCGTGCATCGCGCCGCGATTACCAGCCGAAATACCAGGCGACATGATCGAGAATCGTGGTAAGGGTGATAGATGAACGGAGAGGATACGTTCGTTTCGATCCACGTTTGTTCCGATAGCTTCGACGACCTCGGAAAGGCGGTCTCTCGAATTGCAGCCAGCGGCGAGATAATCTTTACTAATGAAAATACTGATAGCGATAGGCGTTACTTGAGCGTGGAATAGTTTGTTACTGAGCGCCAAAGGTTGGATATTAGTCGAGATAGTGAGGATAAAGCTTACGGCTATATTAAGGATTTCTTATCTTCGTACTTGTTCACTACCGTGAAGATTTTGCTAGTTTTTGCCCTGATTCGGTGGCCTTTAGTGATAGAAATACACGTATATTCTCTGAGGTATTTTATCCGGCGGTAACGCATACTTATATAGTTTAAAATCGTGCTAAATGATGCGAGGAAACATTGCGAAGATCGGGGGTATAAATAAAAAATGTATATGTACACATGTGCATGGCAACGAAGAGCTACAGTACATTTCATACGTGGATATAGATGTGTGTATTAATATTTTAATAAAATCTGTGTTCTTCCTCTAAATGCAATTTGTAGATTGATAATACGAAAGTAATATCAACGATAGTATATTGGAAATTGTAAAGAGTTAAATCCACTTGTTTTTTACGAAGGTAAATAAAGGCAGCCAGCGGAATCATGATTAACAGGAAGGGATTAACGATGGTCCATATCAGTTCTTCCGTCGTCGAAAATACTCTAGTGCGTATTTCGCACGGACCACTCCAATTTCGCTAGGAATATATTCTTAGCCTTTGTTGGTTCTTGCGCGGCCAGAAACGCTGACAGCTGGATCCTGTTGTTTGTTGTTTCCTGCAACGAAACTCAAGTGCAACAGCCATTGGGAATTGTCTTACACACATGGTCCTTGTTAAACGCTCTCGACAGCTACAACTTCCCTTTCTACTTGGTTGTAATTTAAGAAAATGTCAGGAACCGACTAACTCTGACACCAACCAGCGCTACGCAGTTTGAGGCGTTTAAAATAGTTCTTAGCGGTAAAACATATCTGGAATTTTGCAGGGGAAAGCTTAAAAAGTTGCACAAAATAGGACAAAGCGAACGATGTACCCATAATTCAGGTGAAATTGCAAAATGTTTCCGATAGTCATGATTATAATCGAGAACAGATTCTAAAAGCTAAAAATCAGATTAACACCTTACACCTGTATTCTCATCTCCCTTCAAATAATTTAATCCAATCACTGATCGCGGATTATTTTAATCATTCCGCGATCATAAATCTCTAAAAGTGTACAAGGCAATGTTAGATAAAAAACAAATTCCTGGTGTTAAACCTTAAGACAGCAGCAAGTGGAACGCAACGCAACGGTTTTAGCAACAATATAAACTATCCGTACAAGACGTTCTCTACAACGAATCGTTTATGTGGTTCAATGCAACTCTTAACGGTAATATATTTCCTCTATTCTGCTAACATAATTCGAAAAAGTGCGCACAAAGATGGTAAATAAAGTGGCAGATGGCTCATACGAAACATCCAGACATCGGAAGCTCTATTGAAAATGCGATAATGTTAAATATTGCGTGGTGAACATAATTCATATCCTTTTGTTCGAGCACGAATACTATTATCGTTGCGAGTGCAGCTTCGGTATCCTTCTTTAACAATGACGTCTGGAATCCGTTATTACTTTTCATTATCGTCATTAGCGTCGTAAAACGTGCGTTAACGCAACAAAGAGGTTAATACGACACATGGAAGAACAGCGTGCAAGCCGAGAACGCATATGTTAATAACATAGGAGAATTAAATACATTTCCTGTTTATTACGTCTAAAATGACCCTCGTCGGTACGCGGCCGGCGCAATGGAGGACGCGTGATTATTATACGGGCAAAAATTAATACCGATTATGTCATGGCGCGCTTTAAAATGTACTTATGTTTTGTCACTGAGGACGCTCTTATTCGCAGTACCTCTGCAGCCTTACGTATAGCAGTAATCGTCGCCTATATCTTTTCGTCGGGAAAACCACTATGATATTACGGCAGAAAGATAATCGTTTAACGAATTGTGTAACGAGAATGCGAACGTGTATACAGGATACAGGCGGTATCGCCCCGGTTACAAGATTATAATTCGATTGATATTAATTCTTAACGAACGAGCGCATTTTTTTTTAGAACAACGACTAGTAGATCGATGGAATTTTGACAAATTAATTGCTTTCTTATTAGAGCGAGAAAAAGTGCGGAATTAATTTTCAGTAATAATAGGTAATATATGAACAGATATGTTCATACAAAAAGATACTGAGGTGAAAATTACGAAAAAATAATAGGGGTTGAGATAAACGAATAGATGCATGTATGTAGAGATATTACGTAATGCCGCTTGCATGAATATTTCTAATATCGCGAATATGGCAGCATTCGATTTTTCTTAGAATGTTTATAATATTACGAATATGGCCGCCTTTGATTTTCTTGGAATAATTACAATATCGCGAATATGGCGGCCTTCGATTTTCTTGGAATATTTACAATATCGCGAATATGGCGGCCTTCCGTTTTCTTGGAATATTTACAATATCGCGAATATGGCGGCCCTCGATTTTCTTGAAATATTTATAATGTCGCGAATATGGCGGCATTCGATTTTCTTGGAATATTTACAATATCGCGAATATGGCGGCCTTCGATTTTCTTGGAATATTTACAACGCCGCGAATATGGCGGCATCCGTTCCCTAAGGGTTAATTGTCAAGGTCTCGGTCCACAGGTATCCGGAAGTTATCAATTACAAATTGGCTCCACCAGCCCACGGTCCTTTGTATCTCCATAGGGAACGAGGTCTCGCGGCGGAGACACGACGAATATTTGTAACGCCGCGAAGTTAAAAATGTTTACTACGTAGCGTGTTTGATAGGAGGGCAACGTGCATGGCAGCAGGGTCCGTCATGATTGATTGCGCGTCTCTGGGTCTCTCCCTCTGACACGGGGTGTTCCTATGGATATTGCTTTGGTACGGCCCTGCACGCCGCCATCTCCCCATGTCCGTCGAGGCAGACACCATACCGATCTGTTCTATCCCCCCACGAATCAAATCTAGCCCCCTCCCCCTTCCCCCCTTCGCTTGCCCCCCTCGCCATGTGCTGGAATGAAAATCATCGTCCTGGAATGTAACACAACAAATTCGTTGGCCGGGTCCAACGGTGGTAATCTCGGAGGAATATCTTTGGGCCCTAATCTTATGGTGTTGCGGGCTATCCTTGATATGTCCAGTATTATTTTTGGACGATCGAAAGAATAGAAATTATCCTCACGGAAATAGTTCGCATTTATTATCCGCTTATTTCCACTTAGTTCACTGGTCTCTTATGGGGGCAAGTCCAATGAATTTTATTAGACGCACGGGTATTCGAAAGGAAATGCTTGTGTTATTTCGTCAATGCTTAAAACGATGGACGTATTACTAATCCTCTTTAACGATTCTCTTTGCGTAATCGTTGAACGCAGAGATAAGCTTAATGGGTTCTTTCATATGTACCGATATTCGAGAGGGATAAATCCATTGCACCGAGATTCTAAGCGAACCACTTCATGGTATATTTCTGTAGGTTTTCGATATTTCTGCATATGTACGGAGTGTAATATAAAGTACATACACTTGAGAGATTTTGCTCTATTCATCGACGTTCGCGAGGTATACGATATTGTGCAATGAATAAATGCTTTGGCGGTTGCTCCTGACGTTGTTTGTGGGATATATGTGTACCAAAAGTAATGGGAGGCGTGCCTGATGGATTCTGTTCCAGACACTGATATTCTGAAAGAATACGTGATATTGTCGGATTTGTAAACGACGGATAATCCATCGATTGCTACTAACATTGCTTCCTACATACACAGGGAGTGTAATATATGGAATGCCTCGTAGTTTTATACGTTGATAGGTAATCAAGATAAATATGATTTTTACATGAATACATATAGCGAAAATTTTATCGTTTTGTCATTTCTTCAAATGTAGTTTGTTTAATCGAATAAGTTATACATTCTGATGTTTTCGACAAATAGTTTATTCTTAAGCACTTTTAGTTATCTTGCTTTCTGCATACATTTAGAAAATGAGACAAGGATATTCTGCGAGGATTACAAATAATGAATGATTTATAGGCTGCTTATAACTTATTATCAATATACTTTTAGTGTACATTGTAATATGCGCGCAGCAAATCTTATTTTACATATTTACACTTTAAGCAAATATGTTCATTTAGAAGGATATTAAACAATACGTTTTTAAAAGATATATCTAACATTTCTGTATTATAAAGCCAGTCTCACAAACTCTATTCTACACACCAATATTCGTTCGAAAAGTATAATTTTAAGTACCAATAATTTTATCCTATCTATATTATAGTTTCTAACATTATGTTTCTTATATTGGAACATTGTACATCGTAAGATACACCTAGTAAATTTTACTTTATTATACATATCAGTATTCGACAGCAATACGCTACATTCCAAAGCTTCGAATGACAAACGGTTTACATTTCCCTTTTGACATTGTCTCTTGCATAAGAGAGCGGGTATTCTATACACAGTGTGTACTATTATATAAAACTGTACTTGAGGAAGCTATTTTGAGCAACTCGAAGCCTTCTGTATGGTTCGTTATAAAAAGCATCCTTGCCGGGGATAATGGGGCAGTTTTATCGCGATACGTACTTAGCTGTTTTTCGAGCTGACCAACTTGTCGTTATTAGTTACGCTTATTTAGTCCATAATACCCCGCGCCGGGTTGGTTTTTTGTTGTATTAATGCGCGGTTTACGATGCTTATTACGAGATTAGTACTACCGTTTGGTCACGCGGATTGGTACGAAGTCCTAAGAATAAACGTAAATGCTTCTGCGCGGAAGTGTGACATTAACCGTGAAATAACGGCGGATGATCGGTGAAAAGACGAGCGATTGTAAAGCCATGCGAAGGTGACCTAATCGATCCTCCTTTTTCTATGTACTCGAAATTAATCGTCAAGTCTTTAGAGACATAACAATGGCTCGCGATCGGAGTTTTTGATACAAAATAACGAAGCGAACGAAACGAAAAAGACAAATAGACATTAATTTTAGTTTCAATTTAGGCATCATAGGGAATTGATAAACCGCTTTTGTTATTCTGATTTTACACTACGTTACAAACTAAACTTTGTTTTATCGTTTATATTTTTAAGAGAACTTGAAATACTATCAAGATATTATTCATTATACAGTTATTATGATTGTTTGCTGTGAATATATTTTATATCGTGCCACGTGTAGATGTAATAACCATCAAAAATAAATAATATAAAGAAAAATCTCATAATATACAATTTTAACACCCAAAACAGTGTTCATAGAAGATTATCGAGTATTCATAATAAGCGTCTTTTTTGTTCAACCTCGTCAATGTGTATAATATACCCCTTCCCTGCACACCCTTACAAAACTACCAAACTACCAAAAACTAACAATCATTGCACATATTCGCTTTCTTCCGCGATACGTTCGCCGAATAATCACACATTGCAACGACTGGCAACAACTGGACCCACGACGGTCACGTAAAAATCTTCGAATCCAAAAAGACCGCCCAAACGTAGCGAGGGAGAAAAAGGGAGAAGCACTGGGATCATCCCCGGCATACGTCCCGCAACTCCGGACAAGATTATTCCCCGCGTTCTGCGGCTATTGCCGGTGTTAATCACCGGTGCGCCATGAGAGAAATCTCATTAACGCATGTATATTTCTTGCTCAACGCACTGGCACAGGCGGTTCCTTGACCTTTGTATAACCTCCATACGCATTTAGTAGCAACTGGTTGCAGTAGCGAGAATTAGCAATTAATCTTTTCGTTGGTTGTACGCCGAATGCTGGAGCCGGAGGGGGCAGAGGTGGATGCGGGGCAGAGATACGAAGAGAAGATACCAAACAGCGGTACCGGCGTGAAAGAGATGGCGATGGGTAGGGAGCGGTTACAGAGCGGGCATTATGCAAACGACACAACAATTAGACCGCGGTCTTCCACCGGTTATTTAGTATTTAATATAATTTATCCAACTTCGAGGATTTAATGGCCATCTTCGCACGTTCTACGGAGACCGGAGCAGACCACGTGCAGCACCACGGTTTCGTTGCATCGGATTTATCGCCGCAATTTAAAACCAACCTCTTGGGGATCTATCGGAAATTTTCGGAAACTTAAATTACAAGGTGGGTATAAAATATTGGATTAGGAGGTGGGCGGTGGTGGGATGCTAAAGGAAATATAACTACAGATCGAACTCTTTGCCCGAGTCTACGGGCTTCGAAGTGGAAGCCAGAGTATGTTTCTCTCGTCTCCTTTGTGTATGTACATGTGTTGAGTAGTCCCATATGGAATATGATTCATTGCCAACACTCGCTTTACATTCGATTTTTTATTCGTAAAATACAAATTGTTTATTGTAGCCTCTTTCCTTAAAACGCTTTATGATTCGTCACCTCTACACTCTTTTTAACTGTCCTATACTAAATAATCTACGACATATCTACATATACAGTGATACTATAAGCGCGAATCGTGTTTCAGCGTATTCCAAAGGTGCTTTCGAATATTACCCGATACAACCTCACGCTCTTATCAGTCATCGTTGCAAGTGCACCGCCTTTCCACCGTCCGCACATCCCTCCCTTTTCAACCCTCTGGCATTCTCATATCAGATCAAGAAACAAACACCATTCGCGAACCTTCCCCAAATTCCTTAAATCACAAACTCGAGCCACGATGAGCTCATTAAAATCCATCCTCTCAACAACAACAAGAAAAACACAATACATATCATTTAATCTCCGCACAGAACGGCCATACATCCTGCTGGCGGCGGGAAAAATCGCGCTTTGTCATATTTTAACGATTCTCCCGAACGATATCGCGGCGGGCCATCATCGATCACCATCGCATCAGCCGCATCGTCCTTGCGCTATCCGTATACCCCCTCCTCGGTCTCATATCGTCCCGGGCAAGGTACGAATAAATCCAGGCGAGCTCTTCGGCCCATCGACAGCATTCTGTATCCTCACAAAGAGCAGCTATGGCGGTGGGCACCGATGGAAGTAGGCAGGTCCCTCGGGAAGCTATGGTCCCGTCTCATCTCTCTCTCTCTCTCTCTCACACTCTCTCACTCCCTCCCCCCTCCTCTCTCTCTCTCTCTCTCTCTCTCTCTCTCTCTCTCTCTCTCTCTCTTACTCCCTCTCACTCACTCGCGTCCCCTTTCTCTCCGGTCCGCCAAGAGAGCGCTCGGATAGGAGGGCGGCGGGGCAGGGGGATCGCATCTTGCTCCGCAGGACTCTCGCTCTCGCCACCGGCGCCCCCGCTATTTATTTTCCAGGATTTCAGAGTCCGAAGCCATTAATCTCCGCTCCGCAGCGTCAGTGGAGCGCGTCAGGGCGACGTCGGGGTGCGTGGCGTCGGCGACGTCGCTCTGCTCTTAGCCGCAGCCTCGTGTACGGCATTGGAACCGCTGTAGGGGGATGGACCGGAGTGGGGGGAGGGGAGAGGGGGAGATGCGAGAGATGAGGTGTCGGTAGGAGAGGTCGTGGAAGTTGGTCGGGACGGAGGGCGGATGGAGAGGGGGGAGGGGCGGGGAGGGGGCGAAGGGGGAGGGGGGGGTGTCGGTGCGCCAGCGGTGGTGGGCGGTAAGGCGCGGGACACGACGACTCGACGTGGCCTAGGAGGGGCTGCCGATGGTGGCGACGGAGGGGAGGGAGTTATGCAAAAAACATTTATCCGCCAGGGGATACGACGGGTGAAGGTAAACGATTTTCCTGGATTCGGGGCGAAGGCGCACGTCCCGCGAATGCGACATTTTGAGATGGTCCTGGCGCACGAACGCTTTGCGCTTCGATTAGCGCTGGGGTTTGCTCTTGTCCGTGATGTTTTTTGTTTCTGATTTTTTTTTCTTTTTCCTTTAAGACAACTTTGCGAGAATTACGTTGGTTGTACATCGAGCGGATGATTCTTACGCTTCTTGATTGAAGGTTGGGATTATTCGTCTGGTTTTATTGGAGTAAGAATCTCGGTCGGCGGAACGAAGTTGTGTGTGAGAAGCTCTCTGGCCATTAGTGGTTGGATGATTATGGTTGTTAGATTTTATGGATTAAATGCACTTGAGAAGCATAAATATAAGGTGGTGAATTAAGCGATATCTTTGAAAAAGAGCGTAGATAAAAATTGGACACTGGGATAACTGTGCTGTGACTCTCTTTTTTTTTGTATTTTATAAGGTATTATGGGTATTTGTTGGCGTAGACCTGTGCGGAATGCTTGAGGCATGGCTAGAAGGCGGTCTATGATGGCGGAAAAGGAGGCGCGTATAAAACCATTATCTACCAAAAGATACACTGATAAGGGATTTATCTAGATTGCGATTTGCGTTTGAATGCTTGGAAAGCTTAGAAATTATATTTACAACTTAACTCTGTACATTGCATTCCTGTTTACTTAGCGAACTATCAAAAGGTTTTTTTTAAAATGCAGAGGTATATCGAATACTTACGGAAAGAGCAAAATGTAAATCGCGATGCCAAAGGTTAAGCGGAAAAAGGGGATCGAGTCGTTATTCGAAAATACTCTTGCAGCACTTAAGACACGATATTCGTACTCGCGATGTAATTTACTGTGAATCGAAATTTGCATTACGTACTTATCTGTCTATGTATGGTCCGCTAATAATCGAGAGAGGAAGGCGTAAAAAACGAGAGAAGTAATCGTTACACGGTGCATAGCCAGCGCGAAGAAACCCGTGGCGGAGATGACAAAGCGGATTTATCCGGGGTCCAATCTTGGCGGCTGCCTATGTGCTGCTAAATGTATACGTGGAAGCTCGTGTGCGTGAAAGACGTCACGCGCGAGTTAACCAGATTTCGCGAATTAACTATCGTAATGTTGGTGCTGATCGTACGGCATTATTTCGCAGAACGCGCTCCAGCTGCTCTGCTATAATTAATTATTGCAAAATAGGCGAGCTTAATGCGAGGATCGAAAATCGCCGTTTAAAATGGACCTGTCGAACACGGTATCTGCCAGGCATGGATCAGTTTTGGTCTTTGCCTTATTGCACGCTGCTGCGTGAAGCGAAATGGAGTTTGCACTCTTTGTGTTCGAGATGGTATCGTTTGTAGTGTTAAAGCTGTGATATAATACAGCGGAAATGAATATTCAAAGTATTACTACGTTATTATTATGCAAAATTATAAATCATAACGCTTCCAGGTGAAATTTCGTAAGTAGTATTAAGGCTAAATATTTAGATATATGAATGTAGGGCTGTAATAAATGACAGCTCAGACGTCTGGGCGAAAGATCGAAGTTTACGTGCCACGCGCTATGTTTGTGTTTTTCATACTGATCTATTTATAGACATACTATCTACAAACCTCGTGATCGAGGACTTTTCTTAAATAGTAAATTTTAGGTAGAAAGTTCTTAGGTGTAATAAATTCAAAAACATAATTAAGAAACATTATCTAATCTACCGATAGTGATAAATATCTGAAGTTTGGCCGCATTAGTTACTAAATTATACAAACCTTGCGAACCAAGATAATCGTAAAAATAATTACACGTTCACGTTAAATTCAAACTATACGGCTCTGAGCAGATAAAACAACATAAAAAATATACTTCGTCTTATACAAAACTTAAAATACAATTAAGTCCCTTATATCGAAATATCCAATAAAATACTCGTAATACACACCACATAAACATTTTCACAACTAATAAACCATTTCCTCGATAAATCACATCAAAGCGCCTCCGCGTAGGAGGGTCCAAAACTCGCTCGCCCCAATAACGAACAAGATCCGTGCTTTAATAATTCCGCCATTCCAAGTATGCGCGCCTTCTTCAACCGGCCGAGAAGCCCGCGATTTTTTCCTCCGCCCCACCCGACGAAATTTCGCCGGACGGTGGGGCAAGGTCTCCGGCGGAAAGCCTTCTTTATATTTTCCTTCATTAAATATTCTATACTTAGTTTGCATAACTCAGGCGGCCTCGAACGGGGCTGCCTTTGTGCGGGTAGATGGCTCCGTGAATACCGCCGTTGATTGAGAATCGCGGCCTGGCCGTCTCTCTTTCTGTCTCTCTCCTCGTTAATTAACATTGTGCTCCCCGGGCCCGGAGGAAGACGTCAAAGCCTCGTCGGGCTCGAACGCTCTAACCCCTTTTGTCCCGAGGCGCCTACCCTACCGTTCTTTCACCCCTTTTATTGTTTATCCCGCCCGCTTATTATGCCGCGCTGTCCCCTGATATTATAATCGGCTGGTCCGCGCCGGAGCCCGTCTCTCCTAACCCTGGAGGTCCTCCGCGGAATTCCAGCCATCGACGATAACTCTTAAATTCCTCGTGGGGATAGAAGAGAGGCGAGGTGGAGGCGCCTTCGTTGGAAACGTCCCGGAGAAATAGCGCTCCGCGGACTCTCTCGTCGGGGACTGAAAGGAAATTCCATCTCTCGCCGATCGGCCGGGGAAAATCGGCCACCGTGGTTACTCGGATTCGTTTGATTTCTGTCGAGCCAGTGTAGGATTGGGATGGTCGTTAGGGTAGGAGAGGAAGGGGCTTGATTGTGAAGGAGATAGGAATTTATTAAGGACAACTGCTGAAGAGAAAGAATGGGGATGTATAATGTGAGGAAAATGGAAGATAATGATATGCCGATACGAGATACTAATACTTTGCTTGTTTATTGTGCTTGGCTAATTTTGTCGGTTACTGGTGGATTATCTACCGGTGCTCTTCAAAATTGATATCTGTCTGCATTGCACGTTTATAATTGATCGCTTTACGATACCAAATAGTGGTTTTATTTTTATTACTTGTTTTTTTTTTTTCATGGAAATGTATTGGGGAAGATTAAACTGGGGAATGAAGGAAACTTTCTATGTAGATCTTGGATCATTTATTTCGTCCGTTTGCATAGTCTTTATTTGGATGTTTGTTGCTGATACGTTTATTAAATTTATGGTATTGGTTATCGAGATTATTGATTTGAATCCATTCGTCGCTTGTTTATTCAATTTTCGGCATAAGCCACTGGGGATTATTCGGTTTAAGACCTGCTGTTCAAGGTAGATTCGGAAGCTCTAGCGCTTAAGTGCATACATCTCATGGAACAATCCAGAGGTGATGGGTGGGATTTGAACCAGGATCTTCCTAATGGAAGTCCAAGCCTCTGTCGCCCTAGTCCCGCCCAAATCCCTTCTATATTTGACAGTTCCAAATTACGAGATAATATCCTATCCATCGTGATTGGGTCCACGCGTATCGGCCATTTTCCGAACAAGTCCTTCTTCCTGATTTCCAGAATTGAACAATAATCGAAGAGCCACATAGGTTTTTCAGTGAAACGGATGAAAATTCTTAGACTCTTTTTTTTTTTAACTAATAACCATATCTTAAAAGTAGAACATCCTCTTGAAAGTCATTATAAAGATCTATCGTCGTGGCATAAAATAAAGGTAGGGAAAATAAAAGCCAATTTCTTCGAGGGGGATGTCGCAGGAGTGATGCGCAGGCTGCTCGTCAGTATTGGTACTTGTACGTGCCAGGAGACAAGTTTAAAACCGGGTGGTTCAGGCTCGAAGCTTCAGAGCCGTGGTATAGCCCAGCGTCCCGATATTATTACTATGTAAATCACCCCTTCTCCATGGTATGCTGACGCCCACGGTGACAGCCCCCGTAGTGCCCCTCGGTACGATGGATGAGCTCCAGGTTCTTATTAGATATTCCTATGCGCCACCCCCTCGACCTGCAAACCTGTTCCTTCATTTTGCGCCGATATACGTTACACCCTTATCAAGAAAAGTCGCTTCGCACCGTAGGCGCCACGTAATTGAACATCGAATTGTACTTTATTTAAAACCGAATTTTGTTATAATATTCTGGGTTCGATAGGTTTTCTATCCTAGTATCATCGTTCTTTTTTATATTTAATTTATTTTAGAATTTAATGAATAGATATTATTTCGAATGAATAAGGGAATACTTCGAGATAAGGTATTAATTCGAATAAAACGGAATAATTCGAATTCAATACGTAAAATTTCGTCTTCGAGTCATTGTAACCACTAAACCTACCGGATCAGTCAAATCTTTTTTTCCTTTGAAAAATTACAGAACTTTGAAAAGAGGTATTTTCTAAGATTTTACACAACACCGTTGTAGCATCTGCATAAATATATTAATCTATCGGCACTTTTTCTTGGTCCTCTTTTTCCTCAAGGATATATACAGTACACCTAAATACGGCTAGAAAGTGGCTGGTAGATTGAGTGTTAAGTCTCTAACTTCCATAGGATTACAAAAACAGGTCGACACAGTATGGCAACGGAGGCGTTTATTTTTCCAGCGGGTATACGATCCTAAAGAGGGCGAGCGGAATTCGGAATATCCTATTTGGGCAACCGTAATGCCGGCTGAAGTACGAAGTTCGTGGAGACGCGTACGGTTCTAGGGAAATTAATGTAAAGCTTCCGTGACCGGGCGAATGGAAAAGACCCGCTGGTGGCGAGGGTTCGACGGGCGGGCTATATTTAGAACATTAATGCGCCTTTAATGTGTTCTAGCAACGAAAGTAATTACTTCGTGGGGGTAGGACGGAGGAGATGGGGGGGGGGGGGGGGGCCCCGAATTTCCCAACGGCCACCCGTTTATTTACCAA